>ONZH01026411.1:0-28766 GCA_900303285.1 Rhinella marina | reverse complement strand
TTTACTGAGATCCTGTGGAGCAAGCTTGGTGGTTATAAGTGTTGGAGATACAACAACTACAGCTTAGCTTAACTGCCGTTTCAGTACCAAAAATGAAATTCCTAACATATGTGATGCTGAAGGGCAGATATTCATGAATCTGTATTTTTCAGTTAATTTTGCCTTTCTGATGTCTGTATTCAGCCCTTAGCAACCATATTTCTGTGTGCCTCTATTTCAGCATCTTCCTAAGATGGCCGCTGCTGCACTTCCTGTGGTGGTTTGCCCTGTCCTTGAAGCCATCCTGTATTTCCCTCACTTCCCATAAGCATTTGCTCTCCTCACATAGACTAGCAGGACCAATCAGAATGCAGATAACTTCACCACTATTCCAGAGCACTGTGTATCCTCATATACAGATAAAAAGACAGAAGCCCTGCATTATATGAAGTCAGTAAGCATTTGCATTAACCTCTTAATAGTCACTTGTCCCTCATTATCTTCCATACTGACAGGGAGGGGGGGCTGCTTTAGCTGCTCCTATCTCTGGTTTGGTACCAGATAGAAATATGGGCTTTGTAAGCTGACATTTAAGGCAATACCAAAATGACATCAATCTGTTAACTACAAGGGGAGATATCACTCATAGAAATCGGATGCTGTGAATGAAGCTGATAATGAAAGTGAAAGCAGACTAGAGCCCCCATTCTTGGTCTTGAATGAACGCCTGGACTGCCCTCTTTCAAACAAGCCAAGTTGCTTGTTTCTAGCTGGTACCATTCAGGAGATATCAGTCTCTAAAAAAACTCTCCCCCTCCACTTTCTGCCTCAGCCCAGCACCAGGTACTCAGGGCTAAGCTCCTCCCCCCACTTCCTGCTGATCCGTCTTCTGCTATGAGACGTTCTGTCCTTGACTACAGCTTCAGATAAGACCAGTTGGATAGGGAAGTAGCATGCATCTGTGGGGGTTAAAAGTAGGTACAACTGAGAGTGATCAAATTTTAAAGCACAAAAGCACTTATACAGCAGGGAGTACTATACCATTAGGGGATAAAAAAAAATGAAACGGCAGTTACACTTTAAGTTATTGCATGCATGTTCCAATAAACCCACTTCCTGTTACTCCACAATATGTAATCTAAACTGACTCTGCTGCACCCAGCAACCATACTCTGCAACAAGAAGAGTCTCACAAGAGACAACTGGCATAAGGGTTACAACAGTGTCCTAAGAGGCAACAGGTTTGATGGCTACAAGAACCTCACAAGAGGCAACAAGCTTGGTTATTTCGACTCAATTGGTGCCAACAAGCTCCTCTGGCGACAAGCTCTTGTTCTGCCATTGCACGCAACTCATTAGGCAATGGCAACTGCGCATGGAGCCTCCCTCCCAATGGCAGTGATGAAGATGGCTCATTGTTGCTTGATATAGTATGTGGCTAGTTTTCACACGAAGCTTACTCTGCAGTCTTGACAACAGGCTTCTCTCCACACAGCACACTAAGGATATGTTCAGATGGAGGATTTGGGGCACAGGTTTCAGGGCGGTTTCAGTGGCAAAAAACGGCTGAATTTTGCACTGAGGCCTCCTCCCATTGTTTTTAATTGGTGGCCTTGCCACAGTTCATGCGGCCAAGGATTTTTGCAGCATGGTTTTTAAAACTGTGCCCAGAATGTACAGGTCCATTCTTGGCATGGTTATAATGTAGAACCCTCTCAAAGCTACAGTGGGAGCCTGGTTGCGGTTTAGCTCCATTCAATTCAATGCAGCTAAACATAGATTGTGAAGCCATGGCATAGTACAGCAATTTCTGCCGTATGATCCACTCCTGATTTTGGCTTCCAAAAGTGCATGCAGAAACCTGACCGTATGGCCATACCCTTAGGTTGCTGCCATTCAGCACAGTTGGGATGCAGTTGCTGCATTCACAACGCAGTTAAAGAATTGAGTCAGCTACAATTAATTAAGGGTTTAATTAGCTGAGAAACTGGCTAAATTCTAGAATTGGGTTGTAAATGAATGTTTGTTGATGCAGTAACTGCATAGTCACCTGCAGTCAGTTTTCAACTGCATATCACAACTCTGCTGTGTGGTAGTACCTTCAGAGTACCTAAATATGAGTATGGGTTTAGAAACAGTATATCCGCACAGATTTTCTTGCCGATTTCTGTGCGTTTCTGCATCAAATCCAAACCAAAAAGCGCATGCATAACTTGTAGCTTGTTTCTAGCTAGTTGCTATGGATTTGATATGGGTTTTGCCATCTCACCCTTTGCAATGCACAAATTGCATGAAGGATTGACATGCTGCAGATTTCTAAATCCACATGGTAGGTCAATTTGGGCAGAAAAAATGGAATGTGTACATGAGATTTGCCTAATCTCATACACAAAAGGGGAAATTTATCAGAAGTGGTGTAAAGGGAAACTGGGTTTGTTGCCCATAGCAACCAGTCAGATTCCACCTTTCAATTTTCAGAGCTCGTATGGAAAATGAAAGGTGGATTCTGATTGGTTACTATAGGCAACTAACCCAGTTTTCCCTTACATCAGTTTTGATAAATCTCTTCCTTAGCGACCATATCACATCAAAAGGGCACCACCAAAATAAATGAAAAATGGGTGCTATCCGCATGTATATACAACTACATTCTAATACAAAAAATGCATGTACACCAGTAAATAAAGTAAAATGTAACTTTATTAGATCATAATTAAAGACAGTTAAAAACACCACAAAAGGGAACTGTAGGTCTCCAGAAAGGATATAGGAGTACCTCCCCCCACAGCACAGTTCATAATAAAACCATTACAAAAAGGTCCAAATAATCTAAAGTCTACACATAAATACTAAATAAACCACCACAATAAGTAATAAAGTGCTGAAAAGCAATGAAAAATCATGTAAATCTATGAAGTGACATCACATGTGCAAAACTAGACAAAGTGCCAGTTAAACAAATATGATCACAATGATGTACTTGAATATCATACAATCTGTTATAATAATGGAAGGACGAGAGGACCTCTTTCACAATGCTGTGAGGTTATGCACAGCGTATCGCTGCTATAAGTTAAGTATAAAGAATGAAAATTATTATATAGCCCACATTCTCAAACTATTGAAATAAGATGTGTTATACACAATTACATAAATTAATCTGCCAAGAGGAGCCAACATCCGGAAAAGACCAGTGCTTATGCTCAGGGTAGGGCACAGGAGGAACAGGATGCTAGCAATATCAAATGAAAGTAAGCTCATGAACAGATGATCAAATCCGAAAACACCAGTAGTTGAGCAACTATACATATAGCGCATGTACTGATGGATGCTAGGGCATGCGCAAATGACGGGGATGCCAGAAGTAGAGTGAAATTACATATAGCACATGCCCTGATGGATAATAAAAGGTTAATTGAATCAAACCTGCCAGCAGAACAAAGCTCCAACATAGAAACACCAGCAATCGAACAACAATACCCAGTGAATGACATAAAACAATTTGTATTAAACCTAGAAATGGAAGGACACCCACTGCATAGAACAAAACTGGGGCATGCATAAATGGTCAAATAAGGAAGAACCTAGTAGTAACCCCCTTTGGAATGTATCACAGCTAGAGATGAGCGAGTAGTGAAATATTCGAAATTTCGAAATTCGATTCGAATAGACCGCGAAATTCGACTATTCGACCAGATATCGAATCCCATTAAAGTCTATGGGGAAAAAATGCTCGCCACTTGGAAATCTCAATTCGACCACTTGGAGGTCACCAAGTCCACCCTGGAACCTCAGAAAAGGATGCCAACACTGCTGGAATGCAACTAGGACAGCAGGGGAAGCATGTCTGGGTGCATATAACGCGCCCAAGTCGCACTATTACGCCACTATCACAGCCTCTCAACAATACACTCCAAACACAATATAACCTCTCTGTAAAGTGAGACCATACAAGGAAACCTTCTTTCCTCTACATTGCCATGGACCCCAAGCCAAACTAGACAAAAAAGAAGATGAAATTCTGCACCCCTTAAAATCACGTTGCCTATGACAACCACAGATGGCATAGGCAAGGGGGAAAGCAAATAGACCCCACCCCTAATTGTCATTGTGTGTGTGTGTGAGATGTGGTCAGACATGTCTTCTTTAAAATGTAAAAACAACTCAAAAACACATGCAGAAGCCTTAAAATGCCCAAATTGTTGGCGCTTGAGATGTCAGTGACCCGACCTGGCCCAGTGTCATGTCTAGCAGGTAAAGCAGTGGGGATGTTGAGGGATGCATAGGACCGCAAAAGGCAGGAAGAGGCCGTGGGCTGGCCAGAGGCTCATGGAAAATTTTGTGGAGGCCCAAGAGGTGAGACGTCTTAAAAATTGTGTGGAGGCTAAAGAGGTGAGACCTCTTAAACATTTTGTAGAGCCCCAAGAGGTGAGACCTCTTAAAAATTATGTGGAGGCCCAAGAGGTGAGACCTCTTAAAAATTATGTGGAGGCCCAAGAGGTGAGACCGCTTAAACATTTTGTGGAGGCCCAAGAGGTGAGACCTCTTAAACATTTTGTACAGGCCCAAGAGGTGAGACCTCTTAAAAATTATGTGGAGGCCCAAGAGGTGAGACCTCTTAAAAATTATGTGGAGGCCCAAGAGATGAGACCTGTTAAAAATTATGTGGAGGCCCAAGAGGTGACACCTCTTAAACATTTTGTGTAGGCCCAAGAGGTGAGACCTCTTAAAAATTATGTGGAGGCCCAAGAGGTGAGACGTATTAAAAATTATGTGGAGGCCCAAGAGGAGAGACGTGTTAAAAATTATGTGGAGGCCCAAGAGGTGAGACCTGTTAAAAATTATGTGGAGGCCCAAGAGGTGAGACCTGTTAAAAATTATGTGGAGGCCCAAGAGGTGAGACCTGTTAAACCTTTTGTGGAGGCCCAAGAGGTGAGACCTGTTAAAAAGTTATGTGGAGGCCCAAGAGGTGAGCAATAAATATATACATTTTTCTTATTTACGGAGCAATTCTACGGCGATTAAGGAGGAGGAGGAGGAGGTGGAGGAGGAAATGGCACTTCATACAGATGGCACTTCACTTTTGGCTGCTTTCCACTGTTAACCTCTTAAACCTTTTGTGGAGGCCCAAGAGGTGAGACCTGTTAAAAATTATGTGGAGGCCCAAGAGGTGAGCCATAAATATATACATTTTTCTTATTTACGGAGCAATTCTACGGCGGTTAAGGAGGAGGAGGAGGTGGAGGAGGAAATGGCACTTCATACAGATGGCACTTCACTTTTGGCTGCTTTCCACTGTTAACCTCTTAAACCTTTTGTGGAGGCCCAAAAGGTGAGACCTGTTAAAAATTATGTGGAGGCCCAAGAGGTGAGACCTGTTAAACATTTTGTGGAGGCCCAAGAGGTGAGACCTGTTAAACATTTTGTGGAGGCCCAAGAGGTGAGACCTGTTAAACATTTTGTGGAGGCCCAAGAGGTGAGACCTGTTAAACATTTTGTGGAGGCCCAAGAGGTGAGACCCGTTAAAAATTATGTGGAGGCCCAATAGGTGAGACCTCTTAAACATTTTGTGCAGGCCCAAGAGGTGAGACGTGTTAAAAATTATGTGGAGGCCCAAGAGGTGAGACCTGTTAAACATTTTGTGGAGGCCCAAGAGGTGAGACGTGTTAAAAATTATGTGGAGGCCCAAGAGGTGAGACCTGTTAAACATTTTGTGGAGGCCCAAGAGGTGAGACCTCTTAAACATTTTGTGGAGGCCCAAGAGGTGAGACCTGTTAAACATTTTGTGGAGGCCCAAGAGGTGAGACCTGTTAAAAATTATGTGGAGGCCCAAGAGGTGAGACCTCTTAAACATTTTGTGGAGGCCCAAGAGGTGAGACCTGTTAAAAATTATGTGGAGGCCCAAGAGGTGAGCCATAAATATATACATTTTTCTTATTTACGGAGCAATTCTACGGCGGTTAAGGAGGAGGAGGAGGAGGAGGTGGAGGAGGAAATGGCACTTCATACAGATGGCACTTCACTTTTGGCTGCTTTCCACTGTTAACCTCTTAAACCTTTTGTGGAGGCCCAAAAGGTGAGACCTGTTAAAAATTATGTGGAGGCCCAAGAGGTGAGACCTGTTAAACATTTTGTGGAGGCCCAAGAGGTGAGACCTGTTAAACATTTTGTGGAGGCCCAAGAGGTGAGACCTGTTAAACATTTTGTGGAGGCCCAAGAGGTGAGACCTGTTAAACATTTTGTGGAGGCCCAAGAGGTGAGACCCGTTAAAAATTATGTGGAGGCCCAATAGGTGAGACCTCTTAAACATTTTGTGCAGGCCCAAGAGGTGAGACGTGTTAAAAATTATGTGGAGGCCCAATAGGTGAGACCTCTTAAACATTTTGTGCAGGCCCAAGAGGTGAGACGTGTTAAAAATGATGTGGAGGCCCAAGAGGTGAGACCTGTTAAACATTTTGTGGAGGCCCAAGAGGTGAGACCTGTTAAACATTTTGTGGAGGCCCAAGAGGTGAGACCTGTTAAACATTTTGTGGAGGCCCAAGAGGTGAGACCTGTTAAAAATTATGTGGAGGCCCAAGAAGTGAGACCTCTTAAACATTTTGTGGAGGCCCAAGAGGTGAGACCTGTTAAACATTTTGTGGAGGCCGAAGAGGTGAGACCTGTTAAACATTTTGTGGAGGCCCAAGAGGTGAGACCTGTTAAACATTTTGTGGAGGCCCAAGAGGTGAGACCTCTTAAACATTTTGTGGAGGCCCAAGAGGTGAGACCTGTTAAACATTTTGTGGAGGCCCAAGAGGTGAGACCTGTTAAAATTATGTGGAGGCCCAAGAGGTGACACCTCTTAAACATTTTGTGGAGGCCCAAGAGGTGAGACCGGTTAAAAATTATGTGGAGGCCCAAGAGGTGAGACCTGTTAAAAATTATGAGGAGGCCCAAGAGGTGAGACCTCTTAAACATTTTGTGGGGGCCCAAGAGGTTGAAACCTCTTAAACATTTTGTGCAGGCCCAAGAGGTGAGACCGGTTAAAAATTATGAGGAGGCCCAAGAGGTGAGACCTCTTAAACATTTTGTGGAGGCCCAAGAGGTGAGCCATAAACATATAAATTTTTCTTATTTACGGAGCAATTCTACGGCGGTTAAGGAGGAGGAGGAGGAGGAGGTGGAGGAGGAAATGGCACTTCATACAGATGGCACTTCACTTTTGGCTGCTTTCCACGGTTGGAGAAGCAAAGTCCGGGTCAATCCACTTGCTGTTCATTTTGATTAGCGTCAGCCTGTCGGCACTGTCGGTTGACAGGCGGCTGCGCTTATCGGTTATAATGCCCCCGGCTGCGCTGAACACCCTTTCTGATAGCACGCTGGCGGCAGGGCAGGCAAGCACCTCCAAGGCGTACAGGGACAGTTCCAGCCACGTGTCCAACTTGGAGACCCAGTAAGTGTAGGACGCCGAGGGATCGGGGAGGACAGGGGTACGGTCTGCCAGGTACTCCCGCAACATCCGCCGATACTTGTCCCTCCTGCTGATAGCGGGCCCCGCAGTGATGGAAGTTGCACGAGGGGGTGCCATGAACGTGTCCCACACCTTGGAGAGTGTTCCCCTGGTGGCTGTGGGCCTGATGGATGTTGTGGGACTCTGGGAGACCCTCTCCTCTCTGCCGCCAGCAATGGTGGGTGGGAAAATCTCCATCATGTTCTGCACGAGTTCCCTCTGGTATTCCAGCAATCGATTCGTCCTCTCCTCTACCGGAATAAAAGAGGAGACGTTATCTTTATACCGGGGGTCCAGGAGTGCGAAGACCCAGTACAGTTTGTTCTCTACTATCCGGACAACACGTGTGTCCCGGGAAAAGCAGCCCAGCATGAAGTCAGCCATGTGTGCCAGACTCTGAATAGGCATGACCTCACTGCCCCCACCAGAAGGATCACTTGCCATTTCCTCCTCTTCCTCTTCCGCCTCCTCTCCGCCCCATCCGCGCTGAACCAATGGGACGCACACAGCCTGACTGCTACCCTCGCCGCCAGCATCCTCCTCCTCTTCCACAGCCACCTCCACGTCGTCCTCCTCCTCATCCTCCTCCTCCTGCAACTACCACCGTGAAGCAGACAAAAGTGTGGTCTGACTGTGTAGCTCCGTTGCGTCTCCTCCTACCCCCGTCTCCTCTGCGTGCAATGCGTTCTCCCTTATTGCGATGAGCGATTCTTTAAGGACGCCTAGGAGCAGGATGGTTACGCTCACTATAGCGTCCTCGCTGCTGACCTTCTTGGTGGACTCCTCAAAGATACGCAGTACATCGCATATGTCTGCCATCCATGGCCACTCGTGGTTGGCAAACTGAGGGAGCTGAGTTGGAGGCACGCGTGGATTCATAATCTGGTACTCCATCAATGCTCTCTGCTGCTCACACACCCTGGCCAACATGGAATAGGTGGAATTCCAGCGAGTGGGCAGGTCGCACAACAGCCGATGTTCAGGCAAATGGAGGCGTTGCTGGAGTTTTTTTAAGCTAGCAGCAGCTACAGTTGACTTCCGAAAGTGAGCGCACAAGCGCCGCACTTTCACCAGTAGCTCTGCCAGGTTGGGGTAAGTCTTCAGAAATTTTTGGACTACCAGATTAAAAACGTGGGCCAGGCATGGTACGTGATTGAGTTCGGCAAGCTCCAGAGCCGCCACCAGGTTACGGCCGTTATCGCACACGACCATGCCTGGTCCTAGCTGCAGCGGCGACAGCCACATCTCCGTCTGCTGCAATATGGCGTCCCTCACCTCTGGGGCGCTGTGCTTCCTGTCGCCCAAGCTGATGAGCTTTAGCACCGCCTGCTGACGTCTCCCCGCGCCAGTGCTGCAACGCTTCCAGCTAGCGGCTGAGGGAGATGTTAAGGCGCAGGAGGAGGAGGAGGAGGAGGAGGAGGAGGAGGAGGGGGTTTATCAGAACCCATGCTGGCAATCTTGGGCGGGGGTGGTAGGTAGGCCGTCTCTGTTTGCGACCCCGTCCCCGCTTCCACTACATTCACCCAGTGTGCCGTCAAAGAGATGTAGCGTCCCTGGCCGCAAGCGCTTGTCCACGAGTCGGTGGTCAAGTGGACCTTTGCGCTGACTGCGTACCTCAGGGCCCGCCTGATGTTACGCGACACGTGCTGGTGCAGGGCGGGGACGGCACTCCGGGAAAAGTAGTGGCGGCTGGGGACGGAATAGCGAGGTGCGGCAGCCGCCATCAGGTCGCGGAAGGCCTGCGTCTCCACAAGCCTAAACGGCAACATCTCCAGGGCCAGCAGTTTGGAGATGTGGCAGTTTAAGGCTTGGGCTTGGGGGTGACTCGAGGCGTACTTCCGCCTGCGGTCGAACGCCTGCGAGATGGACAGTTGTTGGGACGAGGAGTGTGAGGGTGCAGGCGAAGAGGCGGGGGAAGGGGAGGCTGAAGGAGAAGGCCCCAAAGTAGCCGAGGCAGAGGCAGATGTGGAGGTGTCCTGGCTGGAGGTCTGGACCGCAGTGGCAGCACACAACAAAGGGGAAGAGGCAGTGGCAGCAGGACCGGGCGCAGTTTGTATTGCGTTTGCTCTCTCCCACTCAGCCCAGTGCTTGACTTCCAAGTGACGCCGCATGCCTGAGGTGGTCAGATTGCTCTTCTCAGAGCCCCTACTCAGTTTTGAGTGGCAGAGTGTGCAAACCTCGCTCAGTTTGTCATCCGCACAAACATTAAAAAATCTCCACACCACAGAAGTACGAGGCCTCGATGGGGGAGCTTCGCGCGACTGCCCGCTGCCGGGAACAGCTTCGGCCGTGCTGGCTGTGGCCTCACTACTTTGTCTGGACTGTCCTCTGCCTCTGGACATCCCTCTGCCTGTGGACATCCCTCTGCCTGTGGACATCCCTCTGCCTCTGGACATCCCTCTGCCTCTGGACATCCTCTGCCTCTTGCTGCCTTTTTCGGTGCTGCGCAGACCACCACCTCTCCACTGCTTTCCCCGCTGGACATCACCCCTGGCCAAGTGGGGTCGGTCATTTCGTCATCCACCACCTCCTCTTCCTCACTCTGCTCCTCCTCCTGCCCACTGGACATTCCAACAGCCTCCCTTGATGGCAACTGCGTCTCATCATCATCATCGCTCATGATAACAGATGCTGGTTCAGGGTCCACATCAGCAGGAGATGGCGAAAACTCAAGGGTTTGGGCATCACTACAAACAAATTCCTCTCCTAGCTCCTGGGATTCTTCCGGCACATCTGAAAAAGGACCCGAAAAGAGCTCCTGGGAGGGGTCAAGGGTGGGATGACTCTGTTGGCCAGGTGTGGAGGAAGGAGGGTCAGAGTGAGACTGTGTGGATGACTGGCTGGTGGACAACTGTGTGGAAGCGCTATCGGCTATCCATTGCACCACCTGTTCAACCTGCTCAGGCCTCAACAGCGGCCCGCCCCCTGCTTAACTGTCCCATAAAGGCAGGGATTCTGGATGAGCGGGATCCTGGCTGACCCTCACCAGCACGCATTGTATCCCCACTGGCTTCAACAAGGCCCCCAACAGCATTTCCGCGCCCCCGTCCTCGTCCACGTCCTATTCCACTAGCCCCCCGCCGCATTTTTTTTTTACAATATTTTGCCTTCACAGCCGTGAAATTAGTTTGCAAGAGAACGCACAGTACAGTTGCCAATTGAAAGGCCTATATATTGTATATATTGTATATTTCAAGGTACATAGCCGTGTACTAAGTGATCAGACGGTGTGTATGAACACCAGTTATGAGAAATTACTTTGCAAGAGAACGCACAGTACAGTTGCCAGTTAAGGCCTATATATTGTATTTTTCAAGGTACACAGCCGTGTACTAAGTGATCAGACGGTGTGTATGAACAACAGTTATGAGAAATTACTTTGCAAGAGAACACACAGTACAGTTGCCAGTTATAAGGCCTATATATTGTATTTTTCAAGGTACACCAGCCGTGTACTAAGTGATCAGACGGTGTGTATGAACAACAGTTATGAGAAATTACTTTGCAAGAGAACGCACAGTACAGTTGCCAGTTATAAGGCCTATATATTGTATTTTTCAAGGTACACAGCCGTGTACTAAGTGATCAGACGGTGTGTATGAACAACAGTTATGAGAAATTACTTTGCAAGAGAACACACAGTACAGTTGCCAGTTATAAGGCCTATATATTGTATTTTTCAAGGTACACAGCCGTGTACTAAGTGATCAGACGGTGTGTATGAACAACAGTTATGAGAAATTACTTTGCAAGAGAACGCACAGTACAGTTGCCAGTTATAAGGCCTATATATTGTATTTTTCAAGGTACACAGCCGTGTACTAAGTGATCAGACGGTGTGTATGAACACCAGTTATGAGAAATTACTTTGCAAGAGAACGCACAGTACAGTTGCCAGTTAAGGCCTATATATTGTATTTTTCAAGGTACACAGCCGTGTACTAAGTGATCAGACGGTGTGTATGAACAACAGTTATGAGAAATTACTTTGCAAGAGAACACACAGTACAGTTGCCAGTTATAAGGCCTATATATTGTATTTTTCAAGGTACACAGCCGTGTACTAAGTGATCAGACGGTGTGTATGAACAACAGTTATGAGAAATTACTTTGCAAGAGAACGCACAGTACAGTTGCCAGTTAAGGCCTATATATTGTATTTTTCAAGGTACACAGCCGTGTACTAAGTGATCAGACGGTGTGTATGAACAACAGTTATGAGAAATTACTTTGCAAGAGAACACACAGTACAGTTGCCAGTTATAAGGCCTATATATTGTATTTTTCAAGGTACACAGCCGTGTACTAAGTGATCAGACGGTGTGTATGAACAACAGTTATGAGAAATTACTTTGCAAGAGAACGCACAGTACAGTTGCCAGTTATAAGGCCTATATATTGTATTATTCAAGGTACACAGCCGTGTACTAAGTGATCAGACGGTGTGTATGAACACCAGTTATGAGAAATTACTTTGCAAGAGAACGCACAGTACAGTTGCCAGTTAAGGCCTATATATTGTATTTTTCAAGGTACACAGCCGTGTACTAAGTGATCAGACGGTGTGTATGAACAACAGTTATGAGAAATTACTTTGCAAGAGAACACACAGTACAGTTGCCAGTTATAAGGCCTATATATTGTATTTTTCAAGGTACACAGCCGTGTACTAAGTGATCAGACGGTGTGTATGAACAACAGTTATGAGAAATTACTTTGCAAGAGAACGCACAGTACAGTTGCCAGTTAAGGCCTATATATTGTATTTTTCAAGGTACACAGCCGTGTACTAAGTGATCAGACGGTGTGTATGAACAACAGTTATGAGAAATTACTTTGCAAGAGAACACACAGTACAGTTGCCAGTTATAAGGCCTATATATTGTATTTTTCAAGGTACACAGCCGTGTACTAAGTGATCAGACGGTGTGTATGAACAACAGTTATGAGAAATTACTTTGCAAGAGAACGCACAGTACAGTTGCCAGTTATAAGGCCTATATATTGTATTTTTCAAGGTACACAGCCGTGTACTAAGTGATCAGACGGTGTGTATGAACAACAGTTATGAGAAATTACTTTGCAAGAGAACGCACAGTACAGTTGCCAGTTATAAGGCCTATATATTGTATTATTCAAGGTACACAGCCGTGTACTAAGTGATCAGACGGTGTGTATGAACACCAGTTATGAGAAATTACTTTGCAAGAGAACGCACAGTACAGTTGCCAGTTAAGGCCTATATATTGTATTTTTCAAGGTACACAGCCGTGTACTAAGTGATCAGACGGTGTGTATGAACAACAGTTATGAGAAATTACTTTGCAAGAGAACGCACAGTACAGTTGCCAGTTATAAGGCCTATATATTGTATTTTTCAAGGTACACAGCCGTGTACTAAGTGATCAGACGGTGTGTATGAACACCAGTTATGAGAAATTACTTTGCAAGAGAACGCACAGTACAGTTGCCAGTTATAAGGCCTATATATTGTATTTTTCAAGGTACACAGCAGTAGTGCCAAATATAGTTTGGTATGTAGCAGAGCACCTAATACACCACTAATGCCTCTCTCTGTCCCTACTCCAGCAGCTATCCCTGAATACAGCAGCCGTTCTCTGTAAAGTCTATATTGTAGTAAGCTATCACTGAAGTCCACTGTAGTAGCCCTGATAAGGGCTTTTAATCACGCTCCTGCCTGTCCAACAGCTAAAATCTGTCTCTCCCTTCTCCAGCCTCTGTCCCTGACTAAGTTCACGCAGCATATGCGTATGAGCAGGAAGAGCTGAGTTTTTAATATTCGAGGTCACATGGTTTTTCCAGCCAATGCATGTAGACGCCGTTTTCGCGCTGCCAGCGTGCTCAGCGTGCCTGTCATACCCCCCCTGCATGGTGATTGGTGGAAAAAGAGCGCCAGGGAAGGTGGGAGGGGAAACGAATTCTAGGTGCGCCATCGCCGTTATACTCGAATTAAATCAAGTACGCCGAATATCGTAGTATTCGATCGAATACCAGCTCGATCGAACACTACTCGCTCATCTCTAATCACAGCTTGTAAATGCTTTTTGGAGTCAGCCAAGAGTCTTTCAATTCTTGTTTGGATTTTTATCCATTCTTCATTGCAAAAATCTTCTAGTTCTGTGAGATTCCTGGACCATCTTGCATGCATTGCTCTTTTGAGGTCTATCCTAGGTGCAGTTTATGCAAAACAGCCCAGGAATCTCACAGAACTGGAGGACTTTTACAAGGAAGAATGGATGGAAATCCCTCAAACATGAATTGAAGGACTCTTATCTGGCTACGTTAAGCATTTATAAGCTGTGATACTTGCCAAAGGGGATACTACAATGTACTAACCATGCAGGTTGCCCAAAGTTTTGCATCGGCCCTATTCCTTTTTAGTTATTTTGATCATGTAAAAGATAAGAATATACATTTTTTTCTTGCTTAAAATGCAAACTAAGCATGGCATCTTTTACTTTATGCCTTTTGGAGATTATTTCATCTTCAACTTGTTTAACTGTTCACAGTAACAGTGATTGTGCCCAGTTACTGTATTTGTGAGTTATAACCTCCCTTCTGGTCCTCAGCTGTGTCATGTGACCAACACTCCAACTGACACAGGACATGAAGTCAGTTACTTCTCTATTCATTCCTATGAGACTGACATTGATGCTCCCATAGGATTACACAGAGGTACGGGTTTCCTGTCTACATATAAGATGCTGTTTTATTTGGAAAGTCAGAGTGTTGGTCACATGACACAGCTAAGCATCTGAAGGGAAGGGTTAACTCACATATACAGTTACTGGTTTACCTTCACTAGGGTTTACATCATGTACCTTTCTAACAGGTCAGAGAATAAAAATATTGTGGGAGTGCTTCTTTAAATCAAAACATTTCACTTTAGAAATATAAAATTATAACAACCAACCTTTTGCAGTAACCCTATTCTGGGGTGCTGCAGAAGCATTCTTGACAACTTCACTGGTGTCAGTGCTTTTAGAAATATGGGCCACAATACGGATATGGCCAAACAACAGCTATGTGCATGAGCCCTTACTCTGAACCTTGCTAACTGACTTTTACCTTAGCATCCCGATGTGGGGTGTAACACTTTACTTTTGGAAGTATCTTGCAACCAAAAGGGCATTTCCCTCAGCATCAGGCAAACACTTCTACAACATTCTTTGTACAGGTTGATAACCCACTCTTCCACCTTGGGATATGGAAAGTTACACAGGTGGTCAGACTGTTCAGGTGGGTATCCAGGCATCAAAGGCTTCTTATGGACATGGACGTCGTAGAGCTTTATCCTGGGTGAATCCAAGCCCAAGATGAGCTAAAGTGTTAGCTACTACATTTTGCATGTGACTCCAGAGTGTTCTGTCCTACCTTATATAGAGAGTGACACCAGCCCCATCTAGTACTTTGCAGCATAGGGCAAAATACATAAACGGATGATTTCATGCTTAATTTCAACTTAATACACACAGGTAGATTGCTGCCACACAGTGGGTATTGCTGCAGTGATCACGTATATACAGTATATATATGCAGCTTAATTATATTGAACTCCACAAAGAAAAGAATTTCTGTGAAAATGGGGAAACAAAATGAAAGTGTTTGCTTGCATGTAGCTGCTTTTGAGGTGCACTTGAACTTCTGATAGCAGGCACAGCCACCGGTCCTGTCCCCTCTCTCCTCTCCCTGTCAGCTGCCCTGCTTCTCTCTCTTCATTGGAATCCTAGACTTTCCCTTCACTTTCCCTGCAATAAGCTTGATCGATTGATTTCTTACTGTCCCTGATTGATTTTTCACTCTCCCTGACTCCTCAAGATTGTTTTCCTGGCAGACACTGTAACACCCAACCACCATCTCTCAAGCCCAGCACAGAATGGTGTCCTGCTTGTTCTGCTAGGGCACCTTCCTGCCTGCTTCAGTACTGATTGGCTCATTTTGGCGGTCTGTCAGACTGGGAGCTAATGAGGGCAAGCCGTCTCCTCCACTTCCTCTCAGCCATGAAACAGATATTTGGATGGACATTACATACAGTAGAATACAGCACCACATACCTCTTACATGTAGTGACATCTCCTGTGATGTAGACTCTTTACTCAGCGTCTTCATTCGGAGAAAAGACCGCCATGATACCTTCTTTCAGCCGCATCTTGTCTCTGCAGAGTTTTTTTTTAGATACCTCACTTTACTATCATCCTCCCCCTCCTGGCGCTACCTCCAATACTGTGGTAGAGCCATACAGATAGTCCTCAAAAATAATACGTTCCCAAACTGTCCTCAATGGTTATAGTGTTCCATACAGCAGTGTTTCTCAGCTAGGACCAACCTGCCTTTCATGTTTTAAGGATTTCCTTAGTATTGAGCATGTGGTATAATTAGAGTCCATACATCAGGACTTACCACAGGTATTCATTCTGTGGGATATTCTCAAATCATCACCAGTAGGTGAGCCGTGAGGACTGGAGTTGAGGAACACTGCCCTATTGTACCTCCCATCCCCATTAATATGTGCTCAATAATAATTCCCCCATTGGGACCCTAGTAGAAATAAGGCCTCCCATAGTGCCACCAACAAGGCCCCTCTATAGGGTAGCCCTATAAGAGCCCGCAGTAGTAATAAAGTCCCCTATAATGTCTGCATTAGTTAGAATGCAGTGCCCCATGTAGTTATAATGACCCTGTGTGGTGTACCCTGTATTACAATGCCCCTGTAGTGCCATTAGATAAAAGACCTCCCTTCCCTCCATAGTACCCATATGTATAATGCCCTCTGTATCATTATAATATATAATGTCCCCTTTGTATTATTATTATTATTATTATCCCCTCTGTATTATTATAATGCCCCCTTCTGTATTATTATTACCCCTTCTGTATTATTATCATTATTATAATGTTCCCCTCGGTATTCTTCTTCTTATTATTATTATTATTATTATTACCCCTTCTGTATTATTATCATTGTTATAATGGCCCCCCCTGTATTATTATTATTAATAAGAAGAAGAAGAATAGAGAGGAGGCCATTATTATAATGATAATAATACATAGGGGGTAATATTATTTTACCCCCTCTGTATTATTATTATTATTATTATTATTATTATTATTATTATTAGTGTTAATATGGTCCCCTCTGTATTATTATTATTATTATTATTATTATTATTATTATTATTATTATTATTGTAATATACAGAATGAGCCATTTATATGGATACACCTAAATAAAATGGGAATGGTTGGTGATATTAACTTCCTGTTTGTGGCACATTAATATATGGGAGGGGGAAAACTTTTCAAGATGGGTGGTGACCATGGTGGCCATTTTAAAGTCGGCCATTTTGGATCCAACTTTAGTTTTTTCAATGGGAAGAGGGTCATGTGACACATCAAACTTATTGAGAATTTCACAAGAAAAACAATGGTGTGCTTGGTTTTAACATAACTTTATTCTTTCGTGAGTTATTTACAAGTTTCTGACCACTTAGAAAATGTGTTCAAAGTGCTGCCCATTGTGTTGGATTGTCAATGCAACCCTCTTCTCCCACTCTTCACACACTGATAGCAACACCACAGAAGAAATGCTAGCACAGGCTTCCAGTATCCTTAGTTTCGGGTGCTGCACATCTTGTATCTTCACAGCATAGAAAATTGCCTTCAGATGACCCCAAAGATAAAAGTCTAAGGGGGTCAGATCGGGAGACCTCGGGGACCATTCAACTGGCCTACAATGACCAATCCACTTTCCAGGAAACTGTTCATCTAGGAATGCTTGGACCTGACACCCATAATGTGGTATATGGGGTACAAAGATAGTGGGGCCATTCTTTATCAATGGAAACCTCAAGGCCACTGGATATGTGAAATTGCTACATGATGATGTGTTTCCCTCTTTATGCACTGAAGCTGGCACGTTCCCTGAGTTTTTCCAGCAAGATGGTGCACCACCACATTATGGGTGTCAGGTCCGAGCATTCCTAGATGAACAGTTTACTGGAAAGTGGATTCGTCATCATGGGCCAGTAGAATGGCTCCCAAGGTCTCCCGATCTGACCCCTTTAGACTTTTATCTTTAGGGTCATCTGAAGGCAATTGTCTATGCTGTGAAGATAGGAGATGTGCACAGGGGCGGATTAAGTGCATCATAGGCCCGGGGCTGTTTCCTGAACTTGGGCCCCCTTTCCTCTATTTATCAATGACCCCCCCCTCCCCATTCAAAGTGTTACTTTAAACATCAAAATGGCGGATTACTATTGATCCTTCTCCTCACATATGCCCAGCCCAGCACACCGAGTGTTTGAACATCAAAATGGTGGATTGTTAATCCCTGTATTATACAGACATTAATAATCCACCATTTTGATGTTCAAAAACGTGGTGTGCTTGGCTGGGCACCTGTGAAGGATTAATAATAATCCAATATTTTGATATTCAAACACTTGGTGTGCGATTAATAATCCACCATTTTGATGGTCAAACACAGTTGGCGTGCTGGGCAGTGGCACCTATGAAAAGAGAGGCAGAGCAGCAGTGGCAGAGAGACTGGGGCCAGCAGCAGCCATTTCAGACAAATTAGAGCCAAAGCTGCAGAGTGGCTTTAATCTGACTAAAATGGATGCTGGTCTCAGCGTGTCTCTCTGCCACTGCTGCTCTGATTGAGTGCCCCTATCACACTCACACAGCCCACTGCCCTGCCCTGCTGCCCATTCATTCAAATGTACTATGGAGCTTTGGCTGCTGCTCACTCTGGCTGCTGCTGGAAGGTCCTCCTTGCTGCTTTCTTGTTGTAGTTGCGATTAGCCGCCCTCAGACCCAGCCCACGGTCTGATGAAGCTGGCTGTCACTGAGAAGAGAGGGGCTGGCATTAGTGAGGTCACAGATGGGGTGGGCACGTCAATGGCTCGCGGGGATAAGCAGCTTCGCCTCCTGTGCCGGAGGAGCTACAGTAAGTCACATGCCCGCTCTGAGTCCTCACTCTTCCTCCTAGCTTCCACCACTGACGGGAGCAGGGCTCTGCTGTAACTGCAGCAGGCAATGCGTAAGTGAAGCACTGGCTGCACTGCTGCTGCAGTGTATATTAATTTGCACAGATTAACTTACTAATGGCGCAAATGGGGCATTTGGGATGGCAAATCGGCGATGGGCCCTTCACTCACCCTGGGCCAGGGGCTGCCGACCCAAGCGCCCCTATTATAATCCACCACTGACACTCATTTGAATACAGCATTGTACTGAAGTTCCTTGGCCCCCTCCAAAAAAAAATTCTCATGGCCCACTCTCTATGCATACAGGACATACTCACTTTTAAGTAATTTTTTTACCATTGCACATGCAGGTCTTTTCATCAATCAGGCACAATAGGATTTCTGGTTTAGGAGCAGACAAATTGCAGACTGCAAAGGGCCTCTTTAATGTAACAGCTAGTTTGTTGAGGGCAAGGGACTTGCCTTAGGGCTCTTGTCTGTACCCCGTTGCCCTGCTACTTACCATGATGCCCAGCAGGGGCAGATTGGCCTTAGACCCTACAGGGAAATTTCCTGGTGGGCCAATCCCCAGGAGGTTGCCCAGACCTTCCTCTGCCACTGGAGGTGTGCATAATATGCTCTCAAAGATAATTAATGCTGTGAGAATCAGGTACTCATGTACCCGTCCAGCAACCGCATATGTCCCCTTGAATTCAACTGCTGTGGCCCACATCTCACCTCCTAAGGCTACTTTTACACTAGCGGCAGGGGTGTCCGGGTGAACAGCCTGTCGGATCCGTGCTGCCGCTAGTGCACCTATGCAGCCGGAACTATGCTCCGTCGCCATTCACTATAATGGGGGCTGGCCGGAGTTCTGGCCGCAGCACGGCAAACATGCCGACATGCGGCCGGAATAAAATTAAGACGTTGTAATTTTAGTCCAGCCGCCTCTCAGCACGGATTCGGGCAGGCTGTTCACGTGCCAGAACAGCCTGCCAGACACCCCTGCCACTAGTGTGAAAGTAGCCTAAACCTGCTCCATATCTTAATCAGAGAAAGAAAATGTCATCTATTGATGGCCACCACAGAGGGACACTGTGGTATATGGTTCTGATGGGATGGTATTTTGCACTATGGTATTGCTGACACGACCTACTTGTGTTGCCCCGCTCACTGTCAATTTGGACCTGCCTTCAACATGGGGTTACTTTTATGGTCTTTTTTCCAGGGCCACTTTAAGTTCACAGAAAATGGTGCACTACAACTGTGAATGCAATTGACAATATATGGCTAAACCCTCACACTGATGTTAAAATGAGACTTTCACCAATATATTCTTATATCAAGAACATACCGTAGCCCGAGCACCCCGTCAAGGTATCTCAAGTGGCACGGGACCTAACGCTCACCCTACTATGGTATAGGTAATTGCAGATAGGGGCATGAAGTCCGACACACAGCAACCAGCTCCCAGTTACCTCCAGCGTGAAATCACACATAAGATGGGAGGGGGGTGGAGGCTGTGAGTCCCTCTTAACCCTGACGTCATGTGACCCAGGCTGCAAGGGTGCACCTAAATGTTGCCCATTAGTCAAATCAAGGCACATTCAACTTGCCACTTTAAGTTCCCAGTCTGCCACTGATGCCTGGCGACCACTGCAAGCTGATGTCTCCATTGCTCCAGTCTCTGTTCCCTTGGGGAGCACCAAAGTGTGCATCTGCAAATCCTTCTCCAGCCAATGGCTGAGTTTCCAATGGTATATAAGGCAGCCTCTTTTGTCTGACTTCCCGCGTACCATACCATGCTTTTCTACCTATTCTGCTCCTTGCCGTCTGCCCTGTCTTTGGATTTGCTACCTGAAGTAGTTCTAAGTCAGTTCTAACTTCTGCTAGACTGTAGTGGCCCTGATTTATTTGGGGTCCATTACCATGTCCAAACTTGGATCTAACAGAGGATCTTTTGGTTTCTAGTAGGTCAGTCAGACATTGCATGCTTGACATTAGTACATTTGGGTGAAAGCAGCCAAAATTGAAATGTTTGCACAATATTGTCTCAAGCCAAGCAATGCAGCAGCGTACACCAAAAACTGGTGCAAATACACAGATAAATAAAAATCATTATGGTCTACATTTATTATATTCATCAAAAATAAATGATGAATTTAAAAAAAACATAGCTAGAGCTTCTCATCCAAGCTTTAATGGAAAGAATAATGAATTGGTACTGGTTATGTTTTAAATAGCAATGATTAATTCCTGACCCTCACAGTACACCAGGTATTAACTAGGAAAATAATTCAAAATGGATTTCAGACACACTACCAATTAGAACAATTAAGCCATTTCATTATGAACGATTAATGGAAGAAACAAGGCCGTAAAATTGCATAAGTACCAATTAAATCACAGGCTTTGTGGAAGACGAGGAGAGGTAGAAAACTATTAATGACATGAAGGAAGCAAGAGAGAAACAGGAAATCAGAATACCAGGAAAGTGTTCACAGGTTACATTTTTTATCTGATTTTTTATCTGGCTGTGCTCACTGTGTAAGATTTATTGTATAGTTTATTATATTGTGGTATATGATATGCTTTATGTGAAACAAGCTCTATAATTTTGTTTCATGTCGGTTTTTAAGGCAAAAGACTAACTATATGTCACTAGCCTTGCTGGCTGGATGTAGTTCCATTTAGCCAGCTTCAGAGTACTAACAAGTACTGGCATGCGGAGTCTAACTAGCCCCCGGGTATTCACCAGAGCCCGCCGCAAGGGTTGGATTTGCGCGGCCGGGGACTAGCAGGTCGCTTTGCCGTGCGGGAGCAGTGGTACAGCCAAGGACTGGATAGCCAGCAGGCTAGCTGAGACGAGGAAAACTGGAGACAGGAACAGACACGAAAGCACTAAGAGCTGGAGTACGCTGGAAGACCTGATACTCTGGCATCAGACATGTGCACAGAGCTGCTTTAAATAGGCCTCTGATAGGGATCAGGTGCAGGACTAATGACGGCTTCACAGAAGGTGTAAGAGCTGCAGTACCTGCTGCCAGCCCCTAGATGGGGCGAGAGTACAGTTTCTGCAGATTCTGTGCTAGTTGCTGGAATCACCGCAATAGAAGCTTGTGGAGAAACAGACAGCAATGGCCGCGGAGAACAGTCCCGCTGATGGGAGGAGTGTAGCGGCGCACTGCGCCCAGACAAGACACGGGGTGAGTGAAGAGGCGCACTGCGCCCAGGCGTGACACAATAGGACAATGTTAAAGACATTAGCAAATGATAACTACATGGATTCTTTTTCAGTTACAGTATATTTCTCTTCCAGGAAACTGAAGAACATGACCGATTCACAAGCACATTTGCAATAGTTTCAGTGATGTCTTAGGGCTCATGCACACGACCAAAGTTTTGTCCAGATCGGTTCTACATTTTTTGCAGATTGGATGCAGACTCATTCACTTAAAAGGGGCCACAAAAAGAGGCAGACGGCACAGTGTGTGCTATCCGCATCCATATGGCTGTTCTGTGGCCCTGCAAAAAAAATAGAACATGTCCTACTCTTGTCCATTTTGCAGACAAGGATAGGACATTTGTATAGGAGTGAAAAACAATGTCTGTAGGCTCTCGGATAGTATCTGTGTTTTGTCGATCCGCAATTTGCTGACCGCAAAAACTGAAATAGACATGTACATCAGCCCTTAGGCCTTATTCACACATCAGTATTTTCTATCAGTGATTGTAAACCGAAAACAGGAGACACAGAGATAAAGTAAAATGGAAAGATTTGCCAGAAGACACAGAGAAAGCAAGTCCATTGCACTGTCCACGTCATCACAGGGCACCAGTGGCACTGCATAGAAAAGTACATGCACGGACATCATGCACACCATGAAGCCTATATTTAAAGAGGACAAAATTTCCCAACCTCAAGAAATGAATATTAAGCAACATGGTTGTTAAAAGAGTATACTATATCAATAATTATGCAGGCTAAAACTGCAACGTAATTAGCTATAATTATTAAATAAATATATAATGCATCACTAAATAAATAAATAATGAGAATAATAAACAACAAATAATTTAAAAAAATAATAGGACCCTAGGTGTATAATGCATGATAATTAAAAATCACCAATCTGATGTAAACCATTTTATAGTGTAAAAAAGTAATAATAACAAATATGCTAGTGTAACGAATGAACAATAAACCAGATGTAAGTGTACAGAAATTATATAAATAGTAAAAACAACCAAATATGAAAGAGATAAAATGTATCCAAAGTGGGAGGCAATTATAGCGATGAAAAAGTGAAAGTGCAAAAAAATTATTATATAAGAAATATAATAATCAAATACATAGATATATCTACGGCTAAAAAATTGGTACGGCAAAGATTAAAGGGATTCTGTCAGCAGGATATGGGGTATAGAGATATTCACATCTATGTATTACTCTCTGCGTTGTAATTCCAAATATACTATTCTTAATTCTTTCAGAGCAGTAGTTTCTTTAAAAAATCGTCTAAATTCATATGTTAATTACTCACTTAAGGAGCCCAAGGGGCTGTGTCCCCGGCTGTTGGAGCCCAGCCTCGCCGAATATTTTGGAGCCCAGCACCGCCCTACTGCTAATTATTCACTCCCCTTTAGTGCTCTGGTCTTCTCGCGCATGCGCAGTAGAGACATGAGTTTTCACCCGTGCGGCGTCCTGGCAGCGGCCTCATCGGATTAAATGTGCATGCGCCGGCGCGAGATTACACCGCAGCCAGAGGAGACCAGAGCACTAAAGGGGAGTGAATAATTAGCAGGAGAGCGGTGCTGGGCTCCAAAATATTCAGCGCGGCTGGGCTCCAACGGCCAGGGACACAACCCCTTGGGCTCCTTAAAGGGGTTGTCCGAGTTATGACAAAAAATATATAGCACTGTAAATCTGATGGGCAGCAATATATAACTAAGTTAAGCAAGTTTTAGGCAAAAAAAATCCATATTTCCTAATTTCCCTGGTTCTCTTCTGGTCTTTGTTTACATGCAATAACAACAATCTCAGCCCCTCCCCCTTCTCCCCCCTCTCTGCAAAGGGAATGAATATAAGTGCTGTGAGTACATGTCTGCCTGCTGGAATACTCAGCAGCATGTTGTATGTGCAGGACTACAAGTCCCAGCTGTACAATGACACTGCTAATACACACAGGAAATTCTCCCTACCTGTTCTTGTACAATACAATTCCTCTACAGCTCTTGTGCCCAGCATTTGTCTTCTCTCACTGCTGCAGCTACTGTTTGTTATAAAGCCTTGAGCCCTCAGTGTGTTCTGGCTGAAGGGGTTAATGTTTTATCTGAAGGAAACCAGGAAGAAAGCAGATAGCAGGAGCCCGCAAAGAAAGGGGGCGTGGCCAGTGACGTCTCGTGTACAGACTCTTATCTGAACTCTGAGGCTTGTGAACGAAACATCACAGAGCAGAGCGATAAGGTGACATCATAGGTCATGTGATCTCAGTCAACTCTGAGAAACCAGCAGCTTTAGAAACACAAAGTATATGGGAAACTTGTTATACCTGACAAGTTAGAAACATATAAAGAACAAAAAAATAACTCGGACAACCCCTTTAAGTGAGTAATTAACATATGAATTAAAACAATTTTTTAAAGAAACTACTGCTCTGATAAAAGTAAGAATAGTATAGTTGGAATTACAACGCAGAGAGTAATACATAGATGTGAATATCTCTATACCCCATATCCTGCTGACAGAATCCCTTTAAATATTCAGTCCATGAGGCCACTCAAGCTGAAACAGATCCAAACTGATCCAAACAAACCATAATGGTTCATACTCCAGGCTAATAACTCAGACCTCTGACACCTTAATACAAAATACTCTAAAATACAAAAAACTAAAATCATAATAAGAGAATGTCACCCCAATTAAAGGAAATCTGTCACCAGGATAATCGCTACTAAAGTAAAGCTATGGTCTAATAGCACTTAGTACCTTGTTTCCAGATGTGCCTTTGTTTCAGCAATACATGTTTTTTATCTTCTGAAAATCCAGTTTATTTGGTATGAAAATGAGCCAGTAAGGTGCCCAGAGGGGCGTCACACTTGCAGGTAGGAGCCCAGGCACGCCTCCTGCTAGGGCCCAAACCCGCCCTCATGCTGGGAGCAGGGAAAAGGGGGCAGAGTTATGGCTTGAATGTGATGTAGGAGGCGTGCCTGAGCTCCTTCCTGCAAGTGTGACGCCCCTCTGGGCACCTTACTGGCTCATTTACATACCAAATAAACTGGATTTTCAGAAGATAGAAAACATCTATTGCTGAAACAAAGGCAAATCTGGAAATAAGGTACTAAGTGCTATTAGACCATGGCTTTACTTCAATAGCGATTATCCTGGTGACAGAGTTCATTTAAAGGACCCAGCTGCAAACAGAGAAAGAGATCTCATTCAGACCATATGGCATCTGTGTCTGTAAATTAATATTCCTGATATATAGATTACTCCTCCAGGATCCAACTGTTATTCCGTTACATATTAAGCCACAAGGACAAGTTGCATAATATACTGTATAACCCCGATATACTGCAATTAATAAAATTGACAATTTTATAGCTTTTTCTCCCCATGGAGTGACCAAAAATGTCTATACAGATAATAACACCACAGATGGTGCAGTGGCCACAAGGAAAAGAACCCCGACAAGGGCCCTTAGAACCCCAAAAATTTTTTTCCCTTTAGGTCATTATCTGACAACAGAATTTTTCCAGAACTTAGAATAAATGGCATTAATATTCCTCCATTGTGCATTGTAATTGGTCATCACTCAAATACAATGTTCTGAAGTTCTTCTTACCTAAGGAGACAACAATCCCGTCCAGTCTGCATTTTTTGTTTATTAATGTTACAGAATAGTTTTTCTAAAATTCTCACAGGCGTATTTACTCATGAGAGTGCTGACATATTCCACTGCGTTTTACAGACATTATCATCACTCACTCTTCCCAATGGAGCTCACAATTTGAGTTCCTTATCAGTATGTCTTTAGAGTGTGGGAGGAACCTGAAGTACCTAGAGGAAACCCACGCAACCACGGGGAGAACATACAAACTCCATGCAGATGTTGTCCTTGAGCCAGATATGAACCTTAGGACCCTTACAACTCAAGGCACCAGGGCTAACCGGTGAGCCACCATGCTGCCCATATGGGAAGTAATCAGTTAACAGTCAGCGTTGACAGCCATATTTGCTGTAAAGTTTTTCCTATTTCATGGCTAGCTTAATTCAGCTGCTTAGCTTATCAAAGTCACTGCCATGTTGCAAATTCACAGTAGCTGTTCCAGTGGAACTTGGTTAATTAAAGAAGCAAGGTGGCAGCTGTTAGTCTATATTCCCAGAATTAGCTTTCTAAAACACATTTGCATTCGCTAATCCAGCCGGATGCATAAACAGTGTTAATGTAAAAGCAGAATAATGATATTAGTAATAATAAATGTGCTGAGCCGCTGCTGAAAGACTGATTGATATTATTAAGGTTTTTATTGAACAGATTCATAAATTACTTTGTGTTCAAAGATGATCACCTTAGGGCAAAAAACAACAAAATGCATCACTAGTTCATTAATTCCTTTTCTAGTTCAGTCACAGAGGAAGGTATCACGGGATTTCTGCAGGATATACTTTGTTATTACTCTCTAAGGAGGAGACAACAGAATATTACAGAAGCCCTAATATTTCACAGAATACAGAAACACTGGTGCCCACTCCTACAGCTCTCTCTGTATTCCCCACCACACAAACATACGCTCCTTTTACTTACTTCTTTTCCTGTTCTCCCCACTCTCCATTCCCCTATTTTCCTCAACTCTGTTGCTCTGCCTTCTTCCTCATTTTTAGCTGTCTTTTCTCTACCTCTTCCCATCGCTTTCCTTTTGCCTAGTTTTCCATCTATCTCCAATGTTCATGTATCTATCTGCATATACAAAAAAGGCAAAAATATATCATAAAATATGGCATGTGTCATACACAGCAATGTAATCAGCGAGGGTCCGACATCCAGATGTGTAAGGAGACAGCCCAAACAGTGCGCACCTGCCAACTCCCTTCTCTCTTCCTGTCTACTGCTGTCCCATAGACATACAGCAGCGAGAAGGAAGAGAGATGGGAGATGGCACATACGCACTGCATGTGCCATCTACTCAAACAGCTGATAGGCATGGGGTGCCAGGTGTCGGACCCCCGCAGATCTGATAGCGATTCTTCCCATAGAAATGAATGGGGCAGTGAGGTGTAATTACACCTACTCACCACTACCCCCGTTATGGCAGGCATGTAAACAGTGAAGAGGAGGCAGCTCTGGTACAGCGCGCGCCTCCTGTTCAAACAGCTGATCGGCGCAGGTGCCAGGTGTCGGACCCCCGCAGATCTGATATTGATTACCTATCCTGAGGATAGGTCATCAATAGAAAAAGCCTGGAGAACTCCTTTAAGTTTATACAAATGCAGTTTTTCATGCATTTTAAATTGTGAGAACAGCGCCTGTACAAAATCCACATGCAAATTTATATGCAGTGAAGATTATAAATCCACATCATGTCAATATATGCTGCAGATTTGCTCCAAGGCGAATGCATAGCAAAATCTCCATCAAATTTTACTATTTTTGCGTGAATTCCTTTTGTATTCTTCTGTTCATGCATGGCAAAACCCACAACAGAAAGCAAAGAAAGTTGGTAGTCAAATGGTAAAATATGTAATGGTGCTTGTAAGTTTGTGAACCATTCAGGATTTTCTATATTTCTGCATAAATTTGACCTAAGACTAAATCAGATTTTCACACAAGTCCTAAAAGTATAAAATTATATAATATCATTTGTCTGTGAGTGGCAAAAGTATTTGAACCTTTAGGATTACCACATAATTTGAAGGTAAAATTAATCAGTGGCATGACAATCAGATGTGAGTGGGTCACCAGTTTTATTTAAAGAACTGGGATCTATCAAAGTTTAAGCTTCACAACATATGTTTGTGGAAGTATATCACAACACAAATAGAGGAGACATCTGAGGACTTCAGAAGAACGGTTGTTGATACTCACTAGAGATGAGCGAACATGCTCGTCCGAGCTTGGTGCTCGTTCGAGCATTAGGGTACTCGTAACTGCTCGATGCTCGGACGAGTATCTCGCCATGCTCGAGGAAATGGCAACTTCCGCATCGTGCTTTTTTGGCACCTAAAAACACAGCCAATCACAAGACAGGAGACTCTGCGTACCACCCAGCATCACGTGGGGCCCTTACATGTCGATAGCAGGGGTTGGCTGGCCTGATCAGGTGACCCTGGAATATACTACCGACTGGCCCGCGGGTGCTCGTCTCAGATGCCGTCTGGATATTGTTAGGGATAGAGCTGCTGCCTTTCAGGGACAGTGTTAGGGCCTGAATTTAGTTCTCAGTTAGGCAGGGATCACCCACAAAGAACCCAACAGCCCTTCCAAGGGCTAGAAGACATTTTATTTTATTTTTTTTTGTCACTTGGCTGGCTTGCACTAGTAGTGCAGCTATCGCCATATCTAACCCTGTTTTTTTTTTTTGTTCTATCTCAGTGATACAAATCTATTGCACACAGCACTGTGGAACCATTCTGTGTGTCACAGTTCAGCACTGACTCACTCCAATCCATATATACTGTCCAGGTGACACTTTCTGTACGTCACACAATACAACCAAGTCATTTGCTACCAATATCATCTACCGCTTGATCCAGAAAATTCTCTGTGTGACATTTGTCTGGGTCACAGACTAAATAGCCACCGTTAACAGGGTGTCAGTCAGTTCTACCATATTTCCTGCACGTCACGTTCCCAAAAAAACAAAATATAAAAAAAAAAAAATTATTATTTCAGTTGTTTTTAGCTCAGTGATACAAATCCATTTTACTCAGCTTTGTGTAACCTTCTGTGTGTCCACAGTTCAGGCACATTCGCTCCATCCGAATATACTGTCCAGGTGACACTTTCTGTACGTCACACAATACAACCAAGTCATTTGCTACCAATATCATCTACCGCTTGATCCAGAAAATTCTCTGTGAAGACATTTGTCTGGGTCACAGACTAAATAGCCACCGTTAACAGGGTGTCAGTCAGTTCTACCATAATTTCCTGCACGTTCACGTTCCCAAAAAAAACAAAATTTATAAAAAAAAAAAATTATTATTTCAGTTGTTTTAGCTCAGTGATACAAATCCATTTTACTCAGCTGCGTGTAACCTTTCTGTGTGTCACAGTTCAATACATTTCGCTCCATCCGTATATACTGTC